>CM066732.1:48375000-48390000 GCA_033961575.1 Aselliscus stoliczkanus | reverse complement strand
AGAGACGGAATTCAAACTAGATCTGTTTGGCTCCAATGCTTGGGGGGACCTCCACTCCTTGTCCTTTGGGTCACCACACTACAGATTCTGGGTAGACCAGTCAAGCTCATCTATTCCCCTCAGGGTTGGTGCCCACATCAAGAGGATGGATGATTCATTTTTCTGTCTCTGTCTCTGTCCCCATCATTGCCCTCCTCTCAACCCCCAGTCACTCCCGGATTGAAAGGAACATCTTCTCCACCACTGGCCTCCAGACGCATCCCATGTCCTGCCCCCAATCCATTAGTGAGATGGAACCTTCTGTATGTACGAGAGAGAAGTCAGCCTGCAGGTGTGGAGGTGTCTGACTTTTAGAATCAAAATAGTCCCAGCCTGGGGGCCTCAAGGCAACAGTCAGGTATGTTCCTTTATATCTGAAAGGAATTTGAGCTTCAACGTTTCTGTTTTCTGTTTGAATTCTACAGGGAAGGCGAGTCGATGATCCGACATTCTTTCCTCCTTCAAATAGGTGCTGGAAGTAGCTTTCGAGCACCTTGCTCAAGGCAGTGCTGGGGACCCCAGATTAAGGACAGCGGAGCAAGTCATGGGGGAGGCATGAGGGTTCTGAGAATGGCTTCCGTGTTTAAAAGCTAGATCACAGTGCAAAGGTACCCTTTCTACTCCCTTCAGATCAACACTCAAATGTTCACCCACAATCAGCCCGGGCGAGGCTTTTAAAAATGCATTGTTGTCGGTTGTACGGCGGACAATAAATCTGGGCGTTTTTGACCTTCGTTCCACAACTTGACTTCAATATCTGCTAATTCCTTTTTATAAAACAAATTGCATCAATCACATTCGCATTTAACCAACTGCGGCTTCAATTGTTTTTGTTCTCTTTCATAAGTCCCTTCTCCAGATTAAATGCCGTTGCACTGAACGAACTACTCTCGGCTGAAGTGGGGAAGTGTGATGTGATTAGTATAGATTCTGGAATCGGGTAAGTACTGTATCAGTGTCCTCTCTAGAAAAGAGGTGACGTGTCCTGGGATATTAAGAATGGCCATTTAATGTAAAAACTCAGATAATACATGAGTTAAATGGAGAAAATGAGAGAAAGCTTTTAAGCGTTCTCCCAAGACGGATCACAGAATAATATTATTGTACACGGATGGGGGGTGATCGACGCCGTCAGGAGGCCATTATAGAAGTGGGGTTTAAAATCATTATGACAAAAAGCATTTCAGGGCTGCAGCAAACGCACGGCAACACATAATGAATTATCAATAGAAAACTGGTGATTTAGTTATATTACAATATGAGCAGAAAACTTCCTGTTACACAATTTCCATCTGCCACTCTGATAAATGGCTTGAGGAGGGAGCCCCATTTCCGTGGTGATCAGTGGATGTGTGTGTATGTGGGGGCGACATTGAGAGTCACAGAGAGTCACACAGAGAGCGTTTTAAATTCAGCATTCTATGATCCAAGGATGCGACAAACATCCCTTACCCTCACCTCCATGATTCACCTGGAAGACACCTGTTTCTAAGTATCATACATGAAACTAGAGGTGCTACCTGAATCATCTCTAATTCCAATAAACTCTATTTATAAAAAACAGTGGCCAGCTCCCCAGCCATTGCTTGCTAATTTGATGTTTGGAAATATCGCAGTAAAGTATTCTTTATTTTGACTACTGAGGTTTTTGGCTCCTCCTTAAACTTGGCTCCCAAGCTGAGTGTCTCAGTCACCTCAGCCTAGTTCAGGTCCTGCAAAACAGGCAACAGTAGCCCCAGTTCATGGCTGAGGAAGCTGAGGCTGTGGGAGCTTTCATATCTCAGGTTCACAACTCAGGGTCACAACTCAGGTTCATTGTCACTGGTGGAGTGGAGGTGAACATCCGGCCTGATTCACACTCCCAGCAACTTTCTATTTTACCACAGTGTGTGTGTGTGTGTGTGTGTGTGTGTGTGTGTGTGTGTTTAAATCTTTCCTACCCAGTATTACGACCCCAATTAAAGAACTCTGTAGAGAGTTCCAAAATGCCATTCGCCTCATTGACTAATCCTGGGACAAGGGAGCTATCTAACTATTTCACGTTTAAAAGCTCTTTGATATTTACCAAGAGGAAATGTTCCATCTTGCCCTCTAGGGACGGAGGTACCCATTTGTATTGGCACCATGAAAAGCCCACCTTAAAAGGCACTCTCCACCATTTAAAATACCGTCTTCACTGAGGTTCCTGAAGGTTCCGAAACTTGGCAGCGCTGGTCGACCCCGGGAATCAGCACTGGCTGACTGTGGACGAAAGAGATGTGCTTTCCACTGCAGCCCTTGTTGCGCGTTCTTTTTACAATTGAGGTATAATGGACATATAACATTATATTAGTTTCAGGTGTACAACATAATGACTTGATGTATGCATATATTGCGAAATGATCACCACAATATGTCTAGTTAACATCCTCACAAAGTCACAACTTTGTTTCCTGTGATCAGCACTTCTAAGATTTATTCTCTTAGCAACTTTCAAATATACAATACAATACGGTTAATTCTAGTCACTGTACATTACATCCCTGGGACTTATTTATTCTACAACTGGGAGTTTGGACCTTCTGACCCCGTTCACCCATTTTGCCCACCCCCACTGCACGGCTATATTACATTTGACTTATCCATTCATCAGTCGATGGGCATTTGGGTTTATCCCACCCCACCTTTGGCTCTCCTGAATCATGCTGCTATGAACATGCATGTACAGTTTCTGAGTGGACCTGCTGGCTCTGATGGTAACTGTATGTTTGCCATTGTGAGGAGCCGCCGTACTGTTCAAATCTGCATCGTTTTACAGTCCAAACCCATCACTCCATAGGCTCGCCAACACGTGCTACTGTCCTTTTAATACAGATGTGTTTTTTTTAAATTATATAAATAAGTAGCAATACATCCTTATTGGGAAAAGGCCATGCAAGGCCCGGTTCCCTAGAGTTGGACAGGACAACGCCCTCTCCAGCATCCGCCCCATCGCGCTCCAGCCCAGAGGTAGACACAATTTAGTGCATATCCTCCCAGGAACTTTCTGCATTGTTCTTCAGATTTATGTACAGATAAATATAGCCGTCCTGTGTTTCCATAATGCACATCCTACTTTTTGATTTCCCTTTTCATTTGACACTGGATCTTGGAGATTGTTTAACATAATAATAAGTTTTACATCACCTAGGTTTTTTATAAATGTCCCTTGACTTCTCTTCCAGAACACGGAGCCTACATGTGTTCGACACTTTGCCTGGCTAAATTTAAACCTCAGCCGGTTGCCAGGAAGTCTTCACTCCCATGCATGCATCTCTTCCTATACCATGTTCTTAAAGCTTAGTGTTGGCTGTGGAGTCACAGGACCCCCAATCATGAGTCTGCCATTTACAAGTGGCCCTGAGTGTCTGTGTCTCAGTTTCCTCATTTGTAAAGTGGGGATAAAAACAATGATCACCTCCTAGGATTCACTGAGATAACAAAAGGAAAGAGTTGGGCTGTGTCTGGCACCCAGTCATGGCTCCATGCTGCTAGCCATGCACACAGTCTAGAAACCCAGGCCGGCAGCAGAGAAGCCCATGTCTTTACTATAATTCCCTCCGCTGTTAGGCCGTCTGGCCACTAAATCAGTTCCATGTGTGTTCATCAGGAGCTCCCAGCCCAGGGAATTAAGCTCTCAGCCTTGGGGATCTGAGTAGGGCCACACCCCCTAAGCTTTACTCTTTTGATTGAAATAAAATTGTGAAATGAATGGTAATCACAATAGCAGATCATTATCCATCGTACCCAAGCTGGGCCATCATGAAGGATATTGATAGAGCCACAGAAATGAGCCCAGGTCCAGAGGCCAAGCTCCTGAAAGAAGCAAGCCTTGGGGGGAGAGTGCAAATCGCCATCACAATTGAAAACATCATGTCATGTTACGACGCACACCTTCTGTCAGTGCTGCAGAATAAAGACGGCTGATCTGTGAACTTTCGCTGAATGAATCAAGTGGCCATTTGGTTCTCTGTTGACACTTCTCATCTCTGAGATTTAACCAGAACCCTCTCACTGTATTTTGGGCAGCTTTGTATAGGAATGGAGATTATCTGGCCCTGTAAAAGCGATCAATACATATTTGTTGAATTGTGTACAATCAACTGGACTTCTATTTACTCTTTAATTCCCAAAGCTCAGTGCTAGGCCCTTTGCAAACACTCTGTGGATATGCTAAGGAGTCTGAAACATTTAATGAGACATTTGTTTGAAACTGGACACGTCAACATGGGAAGTTATGGATTTGCTGATCGTTAATGGGCAAGAATTGGTGGACAAATATCAGCCATGACGTGGGCCTTGGTTGGAGAAGACAAGACGCTATGTTCAGCTCTGGCTGACTGATACCAGTTCTGTGAGTGACCTCAATGTCGGGTCCTGTGTGTCTCTGAGAGGAAGGTTCTAAGAGGTAGGGGACTGACTTATCCTGGCTCCTACTCTCCGGGAAATTTCTGTGTAGCTCGCCAATTTAAACCTTTCCAGGACCCCAGGAGAAGCTATACGTTCACATGATTTCTATATTCTTTCATCCTTATTTTCAAAATGGGATTAAATTTTGTTTGTTATTGCCTGAGTTAAAATTTGCCCTCATTCACTTGGTATTAAAAATCAAAACCACTTTGCTGCTCTTGAAAAAAGGCCAAGAGGAGAGAAGAAATGTAATGGCAAGATCGAGTTCCAACTGTTACATTTATTCATTTGCTGTAAGATAATCAGGCTATCAATTTCACAGAACAGTGAAGGTATATGTCTAAGGGTGAGGGAAGAAAGAGAGCCAAATCATACAAATCCCATCCTACCTCTCAGGCAGCCTATAGAAAGAGAAAGCAATCCTCTGTGAGTCAGGATAGGCCAGGCTCTGCTGCAGTAACAAAGAGACAAAGTCTCAGCAGGAGTTGATTTCATCCTACTGCTACATATCTCACTCATGTCAGCAGGGGACTCTGCTCATTGTAATCACTCCAAGACCCAACTACTATGATTATCACAGAAGTGGAAAGGGAACATGGGGAGCAAGACTTGAACTGGCCCTTAGATTTTTTTGCCCGGAAGTCACTTCTGTTCACATTTCACCAGCCAAGGCAAGTCATGTGGCCACACTAACTTCATAGGAGTCAAGGACACATAGTTCTTCCTTGTGTCAGGAAGGAAGACAGCCAGAGATATTTTTTGAAGAACAGAAATAACCACCACAGATCCAGGGCTACAGGGCTCAGCGTAAGAGTCTGTGATACCTCCATGCAAAGCGAGACCTCTGTCCAGGAGAAGGGAACGTGGGTGTGGGACACTGTCTCTTGGGCTTAGCTCCATGCAACTCCTTTCCCATGCCAACCCTACTCTTGCTTCTTCCTTCTTCTCCCAGGTCTTTATTCTCTCCTCCCATTTACTCCTGACTATGCAGAACACTTTTCAGCTTGGTGACCTCCTCCACCACAGGTGGGAGTGGAAAGGGAGACAGGGCATCTGACTGACACCAACCTGAAGTATCTCCTACTTTAGAATGAACAGTCTGAATGCTGCAAGGTTCTCCATCTCCTCTGACCTCCTGATGGAAAACCAGATATATATATATATATATATATATATATATATATATATATATATACACAGACACATACACACCTGTCCAAGGACTGGTATTGAGACTACAGAAAGCACCCCTCCAACTCAAAATGAAATAGACAAACAACTCAATAGTTTTTTAAGGAGGAAAGATTTGAACGATATTTTATAAAGGAAATGAGAATTTATGAATACCTGTTAACACATGAAAAAGTACTCAACATCATTACTTATCAGGAAAATGCAAACTAAAACCACATTGAGTTACCACTACCCATACACCAGATTGGTTAAAACTGAAAAGATTGATAATGCTAAATGTTGACAAGGATGTGGAAGAACCGAAACCTTCCTACACTGTTGGTGGGAATGTGAAAGAGCACCATCACTTTGGGAAAGTGACATAGTTTTTAGTATAACCCAAAATACAGCAATCCTGTGGCCCAACGTTCCAGTCCTAGGTATTTACCCAAGAGAAACATAAGTATTTGTCCATCAAAAAAAGACTTTGCAAGAAGACAAGAAGCCATTTGTCTGTTATAAATCATCATTGCCAATTAATTCATAATTGTCCCAAATCTGGAAACAGCATAGGTGTCCAGAAATAGGAGAAAAGACAAACAAACTGAGGTGTAGTCATATAATAGAATTCAGCAATCAAGGAAACAAACTATTGATACACTAAATAATATGGATGCATCTCAAAACCAGTATGTTGAGTGAAAAGCCGTACACTAAAGCCATACACTAATGTATGAGTTCATGTTTTGAAAGTTTTACAACAGGCTAAATTAATTCAGGGTAGAAAAGAAATTGGAGGGGTTCCTTCTGTGGTGCAGAGGCAGGAATTGACAGGAGGAGGCATTAGGGAACTTTAATGGGAGATAGTAACGAGCTCTCATCACAAAGGTAGATGCATTTGTCAAAACTCATGTTCTGGCATACTTAAGGTTTATGTGTTTCATGGATTTAAATTTTTTTCTTTAAAAAGGTTGTACACTAATATTAAACCTTAGTGAATGACATGCAGGCTGATAGGTTTAGGGCTAAAGTGTACTAATGTCTGCCAACTTACTTTGAAATGCACACACATAAAAATAAATAAAAGGGATTGACGGGTGGATAGATGATGGATACGTGAGAAGGCAAGTAGAGCAAACTATGAATGGTAGAGTCTAGGTGGTGGGTAAATGGCTATTTGCTTATTGTTCCTTAAGGCTTTCTATATGGATGGAGGAAATCCCCATGGGTTCTGGACCCCAGTCCTGCTGGGTTCAAGGCCAAACTCCTTCACTTATTTGCTGGGTGACCTTAGACAAGCTTCTCCAAACACCTGGTCCTCAGGTGTTTTTTTTTTTGATAGTACCTACCTCCTGGAGTGGCGCTGAGCATCAAGAGATCAAGCTTATGAAAACCCTCACCTCCTAATAAATGCCCAGGTCATCCCAGATATTATTTTAATTATTACTCATTTTTCCATTCTCTGTTGATTTTTCCGAGGGTGAGTCACTTAAGGACAGCTCTGTCCTTGTAGTCTGAAGCCCCAAACTCATAAGATGAGCCAGGAGCCTCTGTTTACTGAGTGCGATGCTCAGCCCACAGCAGACAACCAGGATGTGTGGGCAGAACAGTGTCTACGGGGTTGCCCAGGTAGAACCTCATGACAAGCAGCCTCCCAATACCCCTCACCAGCCACCAGAGAGCGGCTTGCAGGATAAGCTGGGCAAGAGCGAGGCAAGGACTGGCTCCCACAGGAGGCATCGCTCAGGTGTGAGGGCAGCAGGTCCTCCAGGAGCAGGGATGCCCAACGCTATGTGCTTTCACTCCTTCTCTCTTGGGGGAGGCTCACCTCCCAGGCTTAGATTCCTGGCTAAAGCAGTGAATCTCCCCAGGGGCAATTTGCTGCCCCTAATCCTAACCCCTCAGCCACCTGGGGGCGCATGGCAATGTTTGAAGATGTTTTTTTTTGTTTGTTTGTTTGTTTTTTAAAAGATTTTATTGGGGAATTGGGGAAGGGGAAGTTGCTGTCTTTTGTTCTTCAGTCTAGTTGCGGAGGACATTGCTTCACTGGCCTGTTTGTATCATCATTGCGCTCTTCCCGGATGAGGCAGATTGGTCGCCGGCTTCTGGATGATCGCTCACAGTGGCTATTGGCAGCTCACGCTGGCTGCCGGCCGCTCACGCTTGCTGCCGGCCACTCACTGTAGCCTACACTGCAGCAGGGGCTGCAGCCTACACCATTGCCGGGGCTCACACAGCCCAGCTCCAGGTGGAGCTGTTGTTCACCATCTTAGCTGTAGAGGGCAGTGTCACTGGCCCTCATATGTGGGATCCGAACCAGGGCCGCTGGCATCCCAAGCCAACTCTTAACCAACGTGCCACTCGGCAGACCCAGGACTGGTTGTCATAACCGAGGAGAGGTGGTTTGTTACTGGCATCTGCGGGTAGAGGCCAAGGATGCTGCTAAACATTCTACAAGGCACCGAACTCCACCCCCGCAAAAAAACAAAACAAAACAAAACAAAACAAAACAAAACCCAAATGATCCTGTCCATCATGTCAATAGGGCCAACGTGGAAAAACCCGGGAGTAGACCGAGAAGAACTGGGCAGAGGGGCCTGGTCCACACTGCTCATTTGATGTCCGCTGAGCTCCACGTGGCCGACCCTGAGCCTGCTTGGGAAGGAGAGGCACGGCCCATCAGGCAGCGTCAGCAGGAGCTCGGCCGGGGCTACCACGCGGTATTTCCCTCCCACTCTGCCTCCCTTCCTCCCTCTTTGCATCCTGGAAACACAATATTCCTTTAGATGTTCATGAGGCCAGGCTACAGAACTCCATTCCTCTTCCACTTCTTTCCAAAGCTGAAATGAGGACGCCCAAGAATGTCTCATTGATTTATTTAATATGCCCGATACCCTGAGGCTGGTGGAGAGAGAGGGGCCAGGGGCAGCCGAGGACAGTGCACGTGGCTATAAAAACAATAGCTACATTAAATACCATCTAATGGCTAAAATCTGTCCCAGACTCACATTAGAGGAAGCATGTCATAACCCTTCTGTCACAACATGCAATTTAAAAGGGGCCTCCAGAAATGGAGAGGGTGACCCAGGCCAGCCGGCCATACTCAGCCTTCTGTACGCTGTGCATAGGAGGCCCCAAGAAGACCTCTCTGGTCCCAATCACCGCCTCCACCCAAGCTGTAGTGCCCGCAATGCCACCGTTAGATCCTTCTTTTGGGTTACGCATTCTCTCCACTCAGTCCTCTTTTACAGTATAACATCCCCGGAAAAATGGTCCTTCATCAACACATTCCTGAGAATGTGCTAAGCCGTGAAATGGAGCGACTTTAGGGCCACATAGACCCTCCGATTGAGCCTGAGCTCTGTCATACAGTAGCTGTGTGATCTGGGATTAGTGACTGAACCTCTCTGAACCTCAGTTTCCTCATCTATAAAATGGGGATAGTAATAGTCCCTACTCTCAGGGTTGCCATGCGGGTTAAATACACATGAATAAAGTGAATAAAGTGCTAAGTACACTGCCAAACTCAGTAGAATTATTAGCATGCTAATACCAGTAGTGAGAATAATAGTCCATGGTGGTGGATACAGTCTGGTAGGGAGGCAGAGATTGGCTTGCAAATAACTATAATGCAAAGTAGAAAGTTGTCAATGATCTGAGAGCTGTAGAAGCAGTGTGGAGCGAGACCATCCGAGGGGCCTGAAGCCAGAAAGACTTGCCTGAGGACATTACATTTGAGCTGGGCCTTGACGATATGCGTGAGGTTTGGAGGAGTGGGAGTACAAGATAAAAGAGGTGCAGAGAGCAGGGGTGCCTTGTGAGGGGGGGTGGCGGGAGCTGCCACATTCAGCGTGCAGGGTGTGCACACCACAAGCACACTCACGTTGGGGCGTGAGGGGGCTGCAGACCGGCCGCACAGTCTCACAGCTGCGGGGGGCACTTTCGGCTCCTCTGCACATTGGGACCCCTGGAGCCCTTAGTTTACATCTTGGCCTGAGGGAGGGGGGATGCTGAGAGAAGAGCAGGAAAGCTGCTGTGGATGGGCAGAGCTCAGGATGGACCTGAGAAGGTCAGCTGAAGGTCATTTGGGGAAGATCCGGAGCGATGGACTTCCATGAAATCACAAGGACCCCATTGCAGTGGCTCGCGGGGCTCCGGCTGCCATGTTCTCCCCGGGGCTCCCAGGATCCAGCCCAGGGCCCAACATTTACAAGGTGCTTCAGGAGTATCTGTGGATGAGGGAAAGAGGAGGAAGATGGAAGAGCCTGTGATGAGGAGCCCCACTCGCAGATTCGGTCTGCAGCCCTCGTGTGGGCCTGGGGTGCTGTGCAGCTGCGGGGGCCGACTCAGAGACTCGCACATGCAAGGGCACACACACAGGCACACACTCATTACAGACAAACACACCGGTCTACGCATTCACACAGCATACACACACAGACACACTTTCCCACACTCAGTCACGGGTGTGCACACACTCGCTCATAGGTATACACACCCCCTCCACATTGTCACACACGCACAGGAACAGGTATGCAGACAGTCACATTACTGCGGTCATATATTCAGATATAGTCCAATGCTCCCCATCTCCGTACACACACACAGGGACTCACATACATTCGCAGGACACACATTCATACACAGAGGTGCACACATCCAAACATGCACACACAGTCCTCGTGTTCACACACGCAGGGGTACGTTCCCAATGATACATACGTTCCAAGGAAAACACTCCCATTCACGGATACGCTCAAATTTCTCCACCTACCTACACACAGATACACAGGTTCACAGATATGCGTACACTCAGCCGCATTCATACACAAGGCACACATCCACAGATGGACACACATGTCCCCCCTTATTGACACACACACATATTCACAGATATATATACATTTGTACACACACGCTCACTGACACACACACATTCCTCCACACCCACACAACCCTACCCCTGAATTACTGGACAAATTCAAATCCCTTGGTACCTCCCAAACTCGCTGGGGGCACCTCCCTCCCAGCTTTCTCCAGTTGCATCTCATGAAGCGATTCATAGCGTCCCACGGCTGACACACCAGCCACATGCTGCTGCCTTGCTCCGGACAATGCCATCATCCTCCAGGGCCGCGGGAGAAACCCCAGAAGTCCTGGGTATGGAGCTGTCATAATGAGCTGTCTTCTCCCCTTGACAAGCTTTTGCTCCATGGCATATGATCAAAATGTACCCTCCTGCAATATTTTTCTGCCATGTGCACTGACACCCACATGGCCGCCTCTCAAACGAGAGCCTGGGACACCCACTCCTCTCTCCACTCACCTCGGGACTCCAAACTCCAGATGAGAAACCACCTTTTTGCACTCAATTATAGCAAGCTGCCTTAACCATAAATTAAGCTACAGTGCCTCTGCTCACCAGACGAGCTGGCAAGGCACCCTTGGCCCTTGTCATAAATTAACACCTTGAACAAATTTTAAATGAATTATAAAAGTTGAAAATTAAATCTGGCTAAATTAGGGGCTCCCCTGTTACTTTAATGAAGCCGGAGCCACAAGTGGCTTAGAGCAGAGCAGTGACGACTTCCAGCCAGACTTCCGCGGCGGACTTCCTCCGGCTGCTGAGCGGAGTAAATGTTCTCGGCCCTGAACCTGACAATGGGTGACCTCTCTAAGTGCAATGGGCATGTGCATTTTTATTGATTTGTTTTAAAGTCTTTGTCACAGGAAAAATTCCTACGTAGAGATAGAGAGAATGGTGAGATGAGCCCCTACGGCTGTCACTCAGCTTCAACAAGAAACGTATTTTTGGAAATTTACCCACATACGTTATACACAATACTCAATGGTGCCTTCTTGTTGGTCATTCTGTGGGTGGTTCCCCCCATCTCTGAATTTATTGTTTTAGGGGAAGGAAGAGGTAAACAAAGAGATAACTGATCAATGTTGTGTCTCAAATCAGATTCTTTTGAGTGAATAGAGAGATGGTGATCCTTGCGGGGAAAGGGGACCTTTGAAAACTCCCTGTACATGTGAAGGGCTGGCATTCAAGGTATGAATAGAGAGCTTCCTATACACATAGCTAAAGAGTATGGGGATCATGATGGCAAAAAGCCTCCCCCTGAAGCACGGGAGTCCCTTCAGTTTCCTGGGGCTGAGCCAGCAAGGTCATGGCCAAGGCGGGGAGGTCCATGGCAGACCTCCTGCTTGTCCATCACCAGCATGAGGGATGTTGAGGACCTGACATTTCCCACATGTCGTAATGAAGGGATAGAGCAGTCTTGGGAAAAGTGCACCAGAGGAGTCTGTGGGTTTAGGATGATGTAGCTCCAGAGCCTGAACTTAATAACTAGCGGCCATGACCAAAGTGCCCAGCTGGGGGCTCAAGCCTGATGCCCCTCGGACCTGAAGGAAGGGGTCACATGACCAGATGCCAACACAAGATACTAGAGCCCCGTACAATGGGCTGTAGGACCTCTTAGTGAGGCCCCAGGGAATAGCTCAAGGGTTGTTAGCCCCTTGTCTTGGCTGCCATAAGGTTATGTAAGCATCCCTGGAACCCAGGCACCAGGATGGAAATGACATGGGAGAATGTGCTGAGGAAACAGCTCAGCCAGGCACTTCAAATTTCATATTTATCCAAAAGAGACTATCTTACACCAGAATGCAGAATGAGTGAGAACAAGAGTTGCAGGGAAAGATGAGGTCAGTTACAGCAAGTATATCAAGTGACATTTTTTAATATGTCTGAGTGTTAGAATGTAGACTTTCCTGATGCTGCTTAAGATCACAGAAGCGCACAGGATACGTGCAGCTTGCTGATCTTAAACGAAGTTCCAAGTGCCTATTTCCTCGTCTGCCCCTGGGCCTTCAGTAATCATGGTGATATTCTGGGCAAAGGAGGTTAGGTGGCTACTGTTACTACTCTTTTGTGGGTGCAGGAACCATATGCGATGGGGGCCACTATTCTTAAAACATCTGAATTAAGGTCCAAGAGGTTTTCCTCCCTTTATGGGGTACCTAGAGCCACTGGGAAGGGTTACTGGGGGGACTTCGGAAAGCCATCTGTCCTGCTTGCTTGCTGCCTTGTGTTAGGAATGTCTAAGGGAAGAAAAAAACGTCTGGATGATGAACAGGAGACCTCTCAAAGCAAGAAAGAAAGATGCTAGAGGGCAGACTGTTTTTAATTCGCTTACTTTTAATGTAGACTCGAATCAGAGGCAGGGAAGGACAAACATTTCACCCCAAGTCCAGGACACCCCAATTTTAAAGGAGATGATATTAGTATCGGTTGTCTCTTTCCTTCACATTTCAATGAGCTCATCACCATTCAGAGGTGAGCAGCCACGTATTCCAGGCCACTGATCCGAGGTCCATAGGAGACAGACTCCAGGGAACTGTAACACCCAGCGAGGGCTGTCTCGGGAGAGCAGCCACTCTAATTAACCAGAGCTGCCTTGCGGAGGTGCCAGGGCTGACTGGCCGCTCAGCCCAAGAGACAGAGAGTGGCAGGAGGGTTATTTAGATTCCTGCAAAGCCCCCTTCCATCAGGCTTTCAAGATAATTAGGAGGCAGAAGGACAATTCATTAATGGCCTAAGTGGATGTAGCACCAGCCGGCCTGTGTATCAGGGCAGTTTCTGGCCCTACTCGTGTCTGCTCTTTGATTTCTGAACAAAGGAAAAGTAATGCTTTTCAAACTTGTTGACTGTGGCTCACACAGTAAGAAATACATTTTATATTGCAATATGGTGCGCTTCACACACACACACACACACACACACACAACTGAAACAAAAGTTACACAATCATGCTGACCTCCCTCTTTGCAATGCAGGCTGATGCTTTCTTTCCTATACTATTCTATTCTATATTTTTTAAGGCCAGTCATGGACCATTAAGTTGAATTTGCCACCCACTAATGGGCTGCTACTGAAAAATACTGGTCTGCAAGTAGCACCTGTTTGTCTTAATACTTCATTTCCACCCAGAGCGGTTCCAGATAGGCAATTTGTTTGGGATTTTACACTTTGGTTATTTTTTGAGTTTCCTATATCTGAGATCCAAGACACATAGCTTTTTGCAGGACTATTGGATTGAGTTATTGCTATTATTACTAGTAGTAGTATTGCAGTTATGAAGGAAGAGCCCCATGATTTCTGGTGACAAAGGCAGGAGGGTTACAAATGTAATTCCTAGGCCACTAAATGGAACTTGCAGAATGTCTAGAGAGCAAGTTCTTTTCCTGGGTTCCTCAACAAGCTGTGTCTTTCTGGAAGCAGAGTCTTACAGAAAGCCTGACATAGGCTAGCAAAGTTAGATCAGAGCTGGGTATCAGGACACCTGAGTCCTGACTGGCTGGCAGGTCGTGGTCCTGAGTTAAGTCCTGAATCCACCGTGGTCCATGCCATTGGTTGCCCAAGTCAGTGCTCACTCCCTACTCCTTCTTCTTTGCCACCTCCCAATATGCAGCTGGAAAGCTGAGTACTCCTTTTCCCAGCATCCTTTGCAGCCAGAGGTGGCTATGTGACTCAGCTCCGACCAATGACGTGTAAGTGGAAGTTTGAGGAGATTTGGATGGCCTGAAAAAAGGTACGGGGTGGGGGGTGGCTGGTGCCAAGTATTTTCCCCATTTTTCCTGCTTTGAGTGGACATGTCGTGAGGAGCCTCAGAAACCTGCTTACAACCATGTGCTGACAAGCATAAAGATAAAAGCCAGCCCAGCAGGGATGACAGAGAAGAGAAACAGGACCAAGGTTTCTGGTGGCTTCACTGACCACAGAAACAGCAGCAACTGCCAGCACCTGGATTTTTGGTTATTTGGGGAAAAGACATGTCTGTTTGTTTAAGGAACTGTTGGATTTTCTGTTTCTTGAAACCAAATACCTTCCCAGTCAATACAATCTCTCTGGACAGTGTTGAATGAGGATACCATGTCGCCAGTCCTACTTTCCCCACAGAGATGCTGTGAGGGCCAAAACCAGGGTTTTTCAACGTCGGCACTATTGACAATCGGGGCCAGGTAATTCCTTGCGGGGGGCGGGCTGTTCTGTGCATTGTGGGACGGTGAGCAGCATCCCTGGTCTCTACCCACTAGATGCCAGCAACAACCCTTCCCCAGTTGTAACAACCAAAAATGTCTTTCAATATCACCAAATGTCCTCCGGGGAACAAAGCTGTCCCTGGTTGAGACCTACTGATCAAAAGTAATGATGGATGTGACTGCACTTTAAAGGTTAACATTTCCATGAAAGTGGAAAACATTGTCAGTGTATGGTATTTCCTTTTAGATTCTTTCCTTTTAGAATTTTGTCAAGGCTAAAGGTTTTTTAAAAGTATATTTTTACATTCTGATTGA